>JAVLUX010000032.1:7669700-7714700 GCA_032164185.1 Moxostoma hubbsi | reverse complement strand
GCGACCTCCTTTCAATATATTATGTTCACACTTACAACAGGATGGAGGGTTTTAATTATTTTATTTTATTATTTTTTATTTATTTATTTATTTTATTATTGATGCTCAAAACAGTACAGTAAAAAGTAACAGTCAACAACAAAATACATTAAAAAATATATACATAAAAAAAAAACTAAACTAAAAGCTGGGGGTGCACATAATATAAATTGTACATATTAACAAATTATGAGAATTACATGACACTGAAAAAAGGAAAAGTGTTGCAAACAGATAATGTCTTTAAGGCTGAAATAGAGAAGTTCCTCGCTGCACACTGTAGCGCGATGACGTAGTGGATCTAATCCTTCACGTAGTGGATTTTGATGACGTAGTGGATTTTTTTTTTTTATGCCTTGCTTATGTAGTAGATTACTACATGGTATTAAAGAATTACACTGAGACATTTGTTTAATATAGCTTAGCTTTTAAAAATGGTCATAACCATAAATTATTTGTCCTTGTTTTTCCTACAATATGCTACAGTAATACATATGCACATTAAAACATCCATCACGTCATTAAAACCGCACGGTATTAGATCCACTACGTCATCACGCTACAGTCTGCAGCGAGACGTACTGGGGAAATCTGTCAGAAAGTAGGAATATTTAATTTTACGGTATTCCAATAAATAATAAAAACGCTTACAGCACATTTAAGTCTTGTTCAAAGTACTTGAAATGACCAGGATATATAGAAACATTTTATTTTGAGACACCACTGAGATATGACATACATACAAGATGCCTCCTGTTTAATATCAGTTTAATATCAGACTAGCATAGAGTTTAGACAAAAGTTTGCAGTTAGAAGTAATGAAAGGAAGGACAGCGATCTTTACATATGGGACTAAGAATATCATTTATGAAGAGGTTTAGATGAACTACTGTATCTGATTGTGCTATGATTGCACTTATTGAATATCTAAATATCCATATGGCAAAATGTGGCAAAAATTAAAACTCTTTGGTCTCTCGTCATTTTAGAAAAGACAGTGTTCCATCAGTATCCCTGGACATCCATGGGCAAGACATGAAAAATTTGGTTGATGACTTCAATGCCCATCATCTTCTACAGCAGCACTTATACAGGAGCAGAAAGCATGTATGAAATGGCCCGCTCGTACACGTACATGTTCACACTATATTTCACATTTGAACCACAAAGACGTGTTTCCCTTGATTACATGTGCACAATACACAATTCCTCCCAATCAATTCCTCAATTTTCCCCACAGCATCGTCACAAATACAGTCGCAGTCACTTTAGCATCAACCAGAGTGAGGATGAAGTGCAGGAGATCTTCCAGAGGACCATGAGGAGCCGCCTTGAGTCCTTCAAATCTGCTAAAATGGGTGTCAACCCTGCCAAAAAACTTACTAAGCACCACAAGAAGGAGCAAACACATAAGGTATTAGACATATTAAAGATCTTCCCTTTACTCTGAATCAATCAGTTGTAGTTACATTTCTCCACTTCTCTATTCATACATTTGTTCAGATGTCTAATGGACATCCAGATGGCACAGGCTATCCAAATGGAGATGAAGGTATCTATCTGTCCATCCATCCATCAATACTGAAAAAAATATATCTATCTGTCTGTCTATCTATCTTTGACTATGCATCATTTTGTTTTTTTTAGTTGACAATGTGTTTGTTGGTAGTGAGACCAGTGCCATGAGTGGTTATATCACACGAGACACATATATAGCGGGAGGTAAGCAACGCAGTCTAAACAGACATGTTGTTTTGTACATAAAGAGCCATTCTATCCAATAGCACAAACACATTAACATTTGTAGATGTGTAAGATTAAGGTTTGTGTGCTTTCCCCATTGAAGCTGGCATAGATAATCCAGCATTCATGCCAGATATGGGCACTCCAATGCAAAGCCCACCCTGGCTTATGGAGATGGAGATGGACACATCTGTAGCACCCTCCCAGAGAGCCCAGCGACACCTGCCCTGGACACCCACCAGGCTACGGCGTCTTGCACCGATGAGGATCAGCAACTGTTCGACAGACTCCTTCCTTATGGCTGATGTGTCTTTAACTCTGGATGTGCATGAGGAACAGCCTCAAAGAGACAATGCAGAAATGTAACTATACGTCCTCCAGTTCAATAACATCAACCTGGAAAATAGCTGATTTTGCTTTTGGAGGCTGGCATTCCCACCTAGCAGCTTAATTTTCTTAAAGGGGTCATGACATTCCTTTTAAAAAAAAAAAAATCCCCCTAAAACAATCATATATTTGTAAAACATGGTCATTTTGACACACTGTCAGAAATGCCGGTTTTTAGGGGCCTGCGTATCTCAGCGAGTATTGAAGCTGACTACCACACCTGGAGGCGCGAGTTCATATCCAGGGCGTGCTGATTGACTCCAGCCAGGTCTCCTAAGCAACCAAATTGGCCTGGTTGCTAGGGAGGGTAGAGTCACATGGGGTAACCTCCTTGTGGTCGCAATTAGTGGTTCTCGCTCTCAATGGGGTGCGTGGTAAGTTGTGCGTGGATCGTGGAGAGTAGTATGAGCCTCCACATGCTGAGTCTCCACGGTGTCATGCACCACGAGCCACGTGATAAGAACTTGAAAATGGCATGTATCTGGCTTTCCAATTCTTCCCAAGAGTGTTCAGTAGGGTTCAGGTCTGGGTTTGTGTAGACCAATCAAGTTCTTCCACCCAGCCAAAACCATTTACTAAAAGGGGTTGTCCACATGCTTTTGCCAACGTAGTACACAGGGAATGGCACATCAGACACCTTTTTTAGAGCATTTTTTGAACGGCACAGTATACCAAAGTATATTTGTTGCTGACCATGTGCACTCTATGATTACAGGTGATGAGTCCATGACTAGACGCTTCAGGATGATAATGCCGCATGACAAAATGTACATTTTAAGCTGGTTCCAAAGACAAAGCAGTGCCTGCACAGTCCCCAGATTCCAGTCCATAACAAAATATAAAAAATGAGGTGGAATTGGAGATTTGCTGCTTGAAATCCTGCACAATATGCCAGATGCTAATGAATTTACATAGTCCAAAATTCCAAAGGAATGTTTCTGGCAACTTTTTGAATCCACTTGGACAATCCTGCAAGCAACACAAGGTAGCTACTACTGAATGTTTTAAAACAGCAATACAAAAGCATGTTCTATGCAAGTGAAGCACCAGCCGTTTTCCACTTCTGTTTTGTCCAATTTAAAAAATTGTCTTTCCTGCACTACAACATATTTGACTGTATAAAAAGGAAGGAGTTTACACTACTGGTCAAAAATGTTGAAACACTTATTCTTTATTTTAATTTTTTCTTCACATTTTAGAATAATAGTTAAGTCAAAGTCATCAAAACTATGGAATAACATAAATGGAAATATGGGAATTATGTTGTGACTAAACAAAATCCAAAATAAATCAAAACTGTGTTATATTTTTCTCAAGCAGCTTCTTGAGGTTTCACGCTGGGATGATTCTTAAACAGTATTGAAGGAGTTCCCATCTATGTTGGGCACTTATTGGCTGCTTTTCTTTATTATTTGGTCCAACTCATCAATTTTAAAAACTTTTTTTTTTTAATTACATTTGAGTTTTATAATGAAATCAATTAATTTGGTGGCACAATAATATTTTTGTCTACAAAACTAATTTAAAACATTTAAGCATACGCCTTCAGATCAAAAGATTTTTAAGACCATGAGAAACATTTCAGTCAAGTGTTTCAGAACTTTTGACCGGTAGTGCATACACTGAGTGGGGACAGTTTTGTAGTTTGCATGTACTGCAGGTGTGCTGTGAATTGTTGGAAATATATTTGAGCATGGTAACGTCAGTCAAAACATTTTAAATCTAGTGTTTCCTAGTATTCAAATCATGTTTTTGATCTCAGTCCATATAATAGTGGTTTCTCTTAGTATTATAGCATCATCCAATTTCCATTTTGGGATTAATAAAGCATCTATCGATCATTCTACTTATGTAATCTACAGTGGTGGCCAAAAATATTGGCACCTTTGGTAAATATGAGCAAAGAAAAAATCTGCATTGCTTATCCTTTTGATCTCGCATAAATAAAAAAATAAAAATCACCAAAAGCTAACCTTTCTCTTTATACCTTTACCTAAATATGTTTCACTAAAACACATAAACCCAACTAATCCATTCTCCAGCTGTGATCTCCAGCCACTTGAACCATCCTCCACACGGTGCGTGGAGACAATATAGACACGTGTCCTTTTCCAGGTCGAATCTAAAGATCTCCAGTTGACTGGAATATTGCCATGATGGTGGAAATGGGCATTTCCAATGCATTGGCTATTTCCTTAAAGCCACTTCCCATTTTGTGAAGCTCAACAACATTTTGCTGCGCAACAGAACTGTATTCTTTAGTCTAACCCACTGTGATTGATGATTAAGGGAATTTGAATTTACACCCCTGTGAAACAGGAGGTCATGGCTGAACAATTTTATGTTCCATGTCAATCAGATGTAAAGCATGAATGGGAATATTCAGATATATTTTACTCATAAGAATTCCTAGGGGAGCCAATAATTGTGGCCAACGTGTTTTGGAGAAAAATATTTATTAAATAAGGAGATATTTCCCCCCTTTGTTGTTTTACTTCAATTAAACGTTAAGATTTTTCAGATTGTTTTTTTTAATGAAAGATTAAATGGATAAAGAATAGTTTGTCCAGCCTTCTTTGCTCAAATTTACCAAGGGTGCCAGTATTTTTGGTATGTATCCAGTTTTGCCATACACCTACACTTGTCTGCATCTGTACAATGATTGCAATGCTACATTTATGCACATGAACAAAAGGGTGTTCTTCTCAATCCTCGTTAACAAAGGATATTTAGTAATTGACAATGTGAGCAGTAGATTATTTCCCAATGTCACCCCTCACTATAACTAAAGCAGAAAACACAAAAACATATGTATTTTCAATATTTATTCATATGCATAATATTTTTCCAAGACAAACAGTTTAAAAGACATGTATCCATAAAAGTTTGCATACATACATTTTTAATTAAAACATTCACAATTAAATAGAACAACCAAATAAAAAGACCCAATGAAAGACCACAGTTAGAAGGGTTGAATTCTAACAAAAGGGACAGTTCTATTTCTAAAACAGGACAGTTGTGTTATCAGTTAATTAACATTGTTGTTTCAGCACAAGGTGACTAAACCATTACGCCAAAGATTTGAATGTCTGTTACATCACAATGGACAGACTGCTAACTTTGGAGAATTCTATGAAGTTCCTTCAAGTTAAGAAGAAGCTTGCATAGTATGATAAATCTGGACACTGATACTCCTGGTCGTATTCATTGCAGACAAGTGACATTTGATAAATTGCGAATAATGAGCTGTATTTAAATCACATATAAAAGATGTCATAATTTAGTAATATATGCCAATGATCAATGGCTATTTTGAGATCCAGCAATTAATTTGTGTGACATTGCAGATACATCCAAAATAAATGAACCACGTTAATAAAGTAACCGATGGATCCGGTGAGTTCGTTCCTGGCTAGAACTAAACCAGTTTATGTAAAGGTGTCCAGAACTGGAATTCAGGCAAAGTTCTGTATTAGTGATGCTACCAATTAAGTTATTGCTTTTTCATCACATACAGAAAACACATATTTGACACTGATTGTTGGAAATGGTTTGGAGACAAAAAAAATAAAATAATAATGAATAGGAAACAACTACAGGTTTTGGATATTATTGACATTCCCAGGCTTTATATAGTAGTCCGCCTGGTCAGTGCATGATCTGTAAGTTATGAAGATCCAAATTCTTAAAAAAAAAACTAGAACCCTTGTAGAAAGTTTGGTCCAGAGACCCTGTAACTGGCAAGCTCTGCAATTTATTGTGTTCTTGGCGAATAAAGAGGCACATTTACACCCACGCATACACTTTTAACACTCTGAAACACACTTTATACAGTATAGCATATCAATATATATAAGTACTTCAATATAGGCTTGCTGGGCCCTTAATTTCTTTTCTTTTTTTTGTCTGAGAACAGCACCATCAGAAAAGGCACATTCCACTAAGTCTGCCCTAAAGATGAACCTTCACCTTAAAGTCAAAGTAATAAAAACAAGCAGCAAATACTCCAGGCTTGAATAGAACAGATGCGTAGCATAAACCGTTATCACTTTAGATCAGACACCAATAAAATGAAGTTCAAAGGGGTTAGTAACCTACAGACATTTATAAATGCGCCTAAAAAGAAAATTCTATCATCATTTACTCAACCTCATGTTGTTGCGAACCTGTATGGCACTAAGATGCACAATGTTAGAGACTGATGCTCTCAGTCACCATTTACTTTTTTTTATTGCATCTTTTTTATACAATGAAGGTGAATAGTGCATTTCCTTTTTGTGATCTACTGAGGAAATAAATGTAATTTTGAATGACATGAGGGTGAGTAAATGGCAGATTTTTCATTTTTGGTTGAATGTACTAATCTGTTCACTTAAATACAAATGTTTGAGGTGGTACCTTCATTTTTAAGTTAATATAAACATTAGAATAAAATGACTAAAGGTTCATCTCTTTGTAGACATTTTCTTTTTTTCCCCCCAATACCATGCAGAGACACACAAACAACTTCCGTTTGAAAAACAAGATGAATCTTGTTAATAGTCTATTGCATATTATCCCAATTTATATGATCAGTATCACTATTATCATCATCTTTTGCTTAATCTCTCATAGAATTTGTTAGCAAAAATAATCAATGTGCATTATGGAGATCCGTTATTTATAAAATATACATATTTACTTCTGCTTTGAATTAAAAAACCTTTAATTGAATGTATCCATTTCCAGATTTAAGCCAGGGGGTGGAGTGTGTGTAATACCACAGTTTATGGGAGATGCTGTTTAAGCCACACCTACCAAGCTGATTAGCCCCACCCCTACACGCAATGCCCCACCTACAGGCCTTTAGCAACTTATTCCGTGGCAACTTCAGAAGGCTGTATAGGCTGTCATCAAAAGACTGAAGCTCACAACACCTACAGCCCAACATGCATGGGTGCAGGTTCTACTAAACACTCCCCTTATTCAAGTAAATTCAAATGCTGGTAGCGGCAGAGAAGTAACAGATCTCAAACACATTGAAACAAAGAAACAGAGCCCCGAAGCCATTCGACATTAGCACACTTTTTTTTTTCTTGTTGAATTTCAGTTAACCCGCTAAAATTGACATTTTAGATTAAACAGTTAGTTAGTTATATTTATATTATTATTATTATTATTATTATTAAGACAGAAAGAGTCATCATTTATTCACATTTAGTTTGTTCCAAAACTGCAAGGCTTTCTTTCTTCTGTGGAGCACAAGAGGAGAAATTTGGAACAACATTGAAGCTGCTCTTTTCCCCATAATGAAGTAAATAGGAAGTGTGAGTGCTTAACATTCAGTCTAACATCTCCTTTTGTGCTCCATGGAAGAAAGTCATATAGGTTTTGAACGCTTGGGTGAGTAAATTATGACAATTTCAATTTTGGTTGAACTATCCCTTCCTTTAGATTTTTCCACAAAAACAATTTTGAGAAAATGTATGTGAATTTAAAAAAAATTAGCGAGCTAACTGCACAACCATAAAGGGAAAAATCCTAAACAAGGCCCTAAAGCTCAAGTTACATGTTTTTAGAAGTGTTCATCCAGTGAACCACTTTGTTTATTAAAAAAAAACACTTGACCGATTATAATCCGACAAGGTTTCGCAGAAAATGCACTGCAGAGTGTGGTTAGGATCCCCCAAATTACAGCACCACACCGCTTAGCACCTTGGGCATTTCACCCAATCTGAGAACGTACAGCTTTGTATAAACCAGTTAAGTGCATCAATATATTTGTCAGTCATTTCTCACAGAATCTCTCTTGGTATCTCTCCAAATATAAAAGCAGATGTAAAAGTGTTATGCACAGTAGCAGCTACAGTGGTCAACACCTATTTGTGGCAATAGGGCAGAAAGACCACAGTGCCATTCACAGTAAGGGTGATGTGAAAGGGTGTCAGAGGTCATAGAGCTATCAAATATAACCCTCCACCCACCCTACTACAATTCAAATGCCTTTCACTCCCTGCTACCCCCGTTTTCTGAGGCACGTTGGTTTGGTCTGTTGTGGAATGCAATTGAATACACAGGAGCTATGAAAGAAAGTTTGAAAGAAGGTTAGTTCAAAAGTAAGTACGTTAAATACAGCAAAAGAAATGGTGATAAAGAAGGTTTGAAAGAAAAGACGACTGAAAGAAATAAAAGACAGAAAAAATGATTATTCAAAAAGGCTGAAAGATAGTTGGAAAGAAAGCACGTTCGAGACAGTATGTTCGAAGATTGTTCAAAAAAGGTTAATTCGAAAGAAGGTTGAAAGTTCAAATGAGGAGGAAAAGATGATTTAGGACAATTCTACATTGATTAAACTATTCAAATTGCTGAATTAAGACTTTAGCATTACAGTTTCAATCGCTAAATAGCTGTCTGACCATACAGTATCAACACGCTATTAAGTTACTTTAAATATACATTTAAAATGTGCCCAACAGAACTGAATTTAAGGGATATTTTCTAAAAAACAGGCACTTCGTCTTAATTGACGGCTATACAAATAGCTTGTCCTAGACCTCTTGATAGCAAGTCGCATCTTTCGCATAAGACATTTCGATGAGAGTAACCAACTCTTCTGTAAACTCAACCTAACTATGTTACCCAATATCCCAGTCCTTCAATTGCCTTTAAACACATCAATTGATTTGCTAATCCATTTCAATAAAACCTTTCACACCCATGGCGTTCAAGTTCTCTTACAAAATGCCACACAAAAAGTTTTAAAATAAATCATTCACTTATAAAGGTTTGCTTTGCACAATGAAAGTCTAAAAAAAGCCTTCAATAATTGGCTTATTGCACTAAAAGGCTTATGGGACAGTGTTTGTCAGTTCACAGGGCAAAAACAAGAAATTGAGAATAGACAACTGATAAATTAAATAGATCATTTACAGATGCACGATTGACAATGTTAAAAGCAAAATCATAAATAACCTAAAAGAACATAAATGTAAGCCAAATATGAAATGTCCAACAGCTGTAAAGTTAAGATTTAAGGATAACTTGGGCAATCGAATACCCTTGGGTGGAATTTTGTGTGCACACATATCCATCAAGTATGATGTGGTCATGCTTCAACAGACTTGAAAGCTTGTGCTGTAAGTGCACACCAGAAGAATGAGGAACCGGACATTCATTCAACGCACAAACAAAAACATTTAGTTGACTACATGGAAAATTTTTACCAAACCTTGAGTGTCACTCAAGTTCAAAGTATCCCTTTCAGTGATACGCAGCCCTTAGCTAATCAACACCCCTGCTTAATGAGTGAGCCGAGGAGAAATCCAAAAGGAACAGCTTGGAAACCAAAGTTAAATGGTAGGCGAAGCATTTTCCAAGCAGTGCATGGACCAGGAAGTTAATGTATCACAGAGGTATCCAGTATAATCATTTGGAAAAAGTGTGGGATTGGAATAAAAGTTGAGCCTCAATAAGAATCCTTTGTTTAAAAAGCGAGATAAGACTAAGATGTGGATTCCGACTAGTTGGAACGGAACGGAAAGACATTCCAAGAAGAGGTTATAGTTTTTAATAATGTTTCTCTAGAAAAGCATGTTGTAACCATTACTAGCAAAAACAGCAAGACTAGTCTCAGATAAGCACAAAAATAAATGTTTTAAAGCACCTAGAGAGACAGTTGAAGTACCAAGATGTCAACTAATAATTGCAGAACATCACACTGCCCTCTAGTGGCAGTCCTCCAACAGCAATCTCAAACAGCAACACCTTAAAATAAAAAAACAACACACATTTAAAGTGTAATTTTCAATTGAAAACATGAAGATCTTGATGTCTTGGTTTGTCTGTGATTGGAGGAGAAATCTACTGATCGACCCTGTCCTAAACAAATAACACTACCTCATTCACTGATCAAGTCGATCAATCAAACCTTTGTGCTTGGTTTTGTGACCTAAGCAGGCAAAATTAACTAAATTTGTTGATCTACAAATCTAATAAATAATGGTATAGCTGCTAAATCTGCATACTTAAAACCATTAAACAGACATATGAATCAGTAAGCAAAAGCAGCAGTGGAAAGATTGGCTGTTTTTCTATTGCATAACAGTGCTATTTCCTTGGTTACATTTGGTTCTCTTTAGCAGCCTGTGGTTGGGAGAAGCCCTCCTCAGTTAAGTGCATGATGACGGGTGATTGACAGCTACGTGGAGGCAGGGCTAAGCAAAATACATGGTCCTCATAGTGTCATGGTGGATCTGCACAGCTTTAGCCAAGGACTGGGGGTCTCGCCCATTACTCTGGCCTGACACGTGGCTGCCCTCCGCACTGTGAAAAAGGAGAAAGAAATTAGCTTCATATTTCACACAGTAAATTTATACCTGACATATATCAAGGAGATTCAAGCACACACACATTTCTAAGCCACTAGAATCATCATTAAATTGTACCGTTTCTGAACAGGTTTCCCAAATACTGCCCCATTTTCCATTGATTGGGAAAAACATAGTACCACCATTAATCTCACGCAATTGGCTGAGACAATGTTGTTATTTTGGACTAGTCGGAAAGGTAAAAATTAAAAGAACTAAGTTTTGATAGCGCCACAGAGCCATAGTGTTTATGCTTTGAGAAAATTACCCTACAAATGGCTGACTTATAAAATGACCAATCGTTGACATAAGCGGTCTAAAAAAATTGTTTTAGAAAGACTCATCTTTGCACATGGGCATATACAAATTTTTGTCCAACACATTTATCTTTAAAATGAGAATTGTCCTCCCTATAATGCCACTACAACAAGCTAATAACAGGACTAGCAATTAGCAAGTTGAGGTTGTGTGACTTAAACTAAAGGCAATATGTCCCACATCAACTTCCTGTTACAGAATACAGAAAAAAGAAAATTCATCAAGCCATTTCATTGAGCCATTAAATGATTAGTAACATGATCAGATTAGGATCGTCACAACTTTTCAACTTAAAGAGACCAAGATAGTGGAAAACAGGCCAGTATATCCCTCACCTGTCGTGTTCTTTGTCCACTAAATGGTAACGAGCTCTAAAGGCCACTAGGTGGGCATAGTAGGCTGGTGCAGGGATGGAGACGGAGCGGGTACAGCGGACGTATGTGTGGCACAGCTGGTAGGTCAATAGCTGGAAATCATCGGCTGTAAAACAGTTGTCATCCCACAGCACGTGGTAGTGTGAAGGTCGGCTTGTCCCCTGAGATAACGATAAGTGGTGAAGACAAAACAAAGACACGTTATTTAAAGTGTTTGCTCGTTTAGATCTAGGCTCATTTCTTCCAATTTGTGTAATTTTGAATATAATTAATCTGTGTTTTCACAACAGACAAGAAATGAGCAATAATGTTGAAATAAAAGAGTGGAGCATGAGCTCAGGATGACTTTTTTAGGTAATTGCTGCGCCAACCCTAGCATAGCTACCAAGCTGTTCTCTGGAGTGCTTCCCACCAGCATGTATTTAGCATACTAATGTGCATCATCACTAACTAGTATCTAAATTAATAAATTAATTTGAGTTTCTTTGGCATGTCTAATGTTGTTGTGCTTGCTCAATTCTATTATGTTCCCTCTGCAGGATATATTTGAGTTGAAATTGCATATTCATTTTAAGTTAAGAAAACACATTTCAAACATGTGGATCCACTGTCCACAACTGAATCAAGTTAAGCCAAAGAGTTATTTATTTGAGTGTAATGATAAAGAAAGCTTGAAACAAAATAAAGTTAGAAAAAAGCTTCTTAAAAAAAAACATTCATTTGAAAGAATGTTGAAATAGAGGAGGAAAACATGATCCAGGACTTCGTTTGTCAGTTCTACATTAGTTAAGCTATTCAAATAGCTGAATAAAGACTTTAATCTTAACAGTTACATTTTAAAATGTACCCAATCAGAGTTAAATTTAAAGGGATATTTCCCAAAAAACAGGCACTTAATTGATATATTGACTACTATAAATATGTATATACACATTTGTGGCAGCGGGGGCGTGGTCAAGTGCCCGTCCGGAGAGGGAAAGCGGTAAGGGCGCTTGCATCTGAGCTAAATTATGTCTAACACCTGTCTCTAATTTCAGTGAGAGCGGCATAAAAGAGCCACAGCACCGCTAGTCAAGCCGGTTTCTCTGATACGCCTTAGCTCGTTCCTCAGCCACTTCTCCACCCTCTACAGGACGACAGCCGCGCCTCTCCGGGCAGATCGGAGGCAGTCCTCAGCCCCTGGCGGACGGAACGCCCCGCCGCGTTCCCGGGGAGTCGAAGGGTCCTCCCCCTGCCCCTGGCAGCAGTTCTCCCGCTCCAGGCGGTTGGCGGCGAGCCCTCCCCCCGCACGCGGTCAGCGGTCTCCAACCCCGCCGCGTTTCAGCGGCTAGTAGGGGACTCCCCCGCCCCTGGCAGCGGCCCCAACCGCTCCAGGCGGTCGGCCAGGAGCCCCTCCTCCCCTCACGGTCGGCGGCCGTTCCTCTGCGTCCAGGCGGCTGGGCTCCTCCGTCCCCCGTCAGATGGCCGCGGCTGCTCCGCTGGGCAGTGGCGAGAAATCCGCTACGGCGCATCCCTCTTCCTTCCCGGGCTTCGGCACCAATGTAAAACAGATCAAGGTCACGGGCAAGGAAGAGGCGAGAAACCGGCTTGACATATAACATAATAGGTTTAATGGAAAACTCAAAAGACAAACACATAGGACGACGGACATGTCCGTGAATGATCTCTCTCTCTCTCTCCCATCGCCGTCCGCGAGTGGCCTTTATCCCTCTTGACAGCTTAATTAGCCTAATACAGGACCGGGCATGCATAATCACGCCCCGGTCCCGCCCTCCACCGTGCCACAACATTTAATTTATTTTTAATATAAATAATCAATCTGTATTGGTATAATAGACATGTGCAATAATGCAACAAAACAAGGCTGAAAAATACACCATTCTAGTTTGTGTCCATGAGTGCTCATACCTGTATTCCAGCATGACTGCAAAGATAAAAGTCAAATTCATAAGGGTGGGTGATGTCAGTGTCCACTGTGGTACCTGCTGGAATGTTACCACTTCGGCCAACCTTTAAAAAAGAAGAAAAAAAAAAAAAAAAGAAGAAAATAAGCGAGTGTTAGCTACAGGGTTGGACTGATGCCATTTTGGCTTCAGCATTACACCGGCCTTTGGTACCTCTATAAACTAAAATCAATACATTAAACAACAATTAAACCAATTTGGGTGACTGTCAACTTATCTTATATCTTGCGAATATCCTCATATCATTTTCATAGCCAATACATACTCATTATTTTGTTTCCTTTCCTCAATAAGGAACCAAATGCATTTAAGTGTCGGGTTCTGTTATTGATTTGGATGAGACAAATCAGTGTTTCTTTTTTATAGCACCGGTATATCACGCAACCTCAGTTATATACAGTATATAGAGAAACGGAGCAAAACGATATGTAAAGAATTCAGGAGAACTCCCTCACTCACCCTCTCAGTGCGATCTGCACAGAAGAGCCGTGTGTGGTGGCGTTTCTGTACGACAATATAGGTGATGCCTGGCTGGTATTCCTTCTCAAGACTGATACAGGCTTCACGAATAGCCAGCAACTCATAGTACAGCACCTAGATTGAAAGAAATAGTAGAATTAGGTTTTAAGGTCACTGTTTGATTCATGTGATTTGACCACATGCAGTTCGGGATAAGGGAACAGAGGGGGCGCTAGAGAGCCTAACCTGTCTGAACTGCCCCTCAGACACACCATCCCTGTAGAAAATGATACGGGTAGGTTTGTAGTGGGTGGATTTGTAGAACTGAATGAGCAGCTCTCGCACCATGGACGCCAGATCCTGTATGACTTCCTGTCTGGGTCTCTGCACACGGACTGTAGCGCAGTACCTGCTGGGGTGAGCGTCCATACTTCCCACAACCTATCCAGAGCAACAATTTGGTTATTCACACATGTGTATAATACTATAAAATTGTGTAAGTGTGGCCTCTGTTTGCCAGTATGGAGGTCTCACAGCTGCAATGGAGGGTTTCTTGCCGTCTCCTGCAGGGGGGTGAGTGACATCAGCTCCCAGAAAGATGATGGGCTGATGGAAAACTGATGGGCTGGATAAAAAGAAATGAAAATGAACATTGAATGAAATAAACATAAAACAGATCAACACTTTGATAGTACTTTCTCTAATTTCAATGTATTCATTATAATGGCCAAAGCTTATAGTATACATTTGAAAATATAATTTTTTTTTTCACCAAGACTTTTAAGTGCCCATTATCTGGATTTTGCATTCCATGTGAAAAACCCAATAATTTCAACTGTTGTGTTAACATGGTTTCCTTACGTTCTTTGGCTTTTAGAAAGAGCTAATTTATGATAGTTATCAGTGTACCGTCATTGTTTTGTCAAGTGTATTGTAAGGTAAACTGTTCTTACCGCTGATGAGGCACCAAAATGTTGTTAATACCGCCAAGTTTGACGTTGATCTTGAGGCAGAGGTTGGAGAGGGTCTGAGGTGACGTCTTCACCACGTTCTTCACCTGCACGCACTGTGTAGCCATTCCCAACAGAGTGTCTCCAACACGCTTCACTTCAGCTGGAGAAAGCACAGAATTCAGTGCCACAGATTTAAGATCGAGTAGTATTAAAGACCCCATGAAATGGCTAAAGTATAAAAGTTTTCTTTACTGTGCTGACGCATTTCATATTAAACATTTTAATTTTGTTTGGACATATTGAAGGGCTCATGCTTGCTTTCTTTTAAATAGCCAAAATATTTTACTTCACATCACAAAAATGAACCATAATTTCTACTTGCTGCTTGGTTGAAGGTGGTATGGGGGGAGGGTTCTAACAGTATGAGCCATGAATATTTCTGCTCTGTGTCCCGAAAGAGAATGACTGTAAATGTGTTTATCTTCTAAACATTTATTTGGTATGTAGAGGAGCTAACAGACACAAAACTACAATTTTGATTTTATAGGGTCCTTAAAGGAATAGTTCAATCAGAAAATTAAAATTCTCTCATCATTTACCCTTATGCTACCCCAGATGTGTATGACTTCCTTTCTTCTGCGGAACACAAATTAAGATTTTTAGAAGAATATCTCAGCTCTTTTGATCCATTCAATGCAAGTGAATGGGTGCCGAAATTTCGAAGTTCCAAAAACAAAATCACATAAAGCAGCATAAAAGTAACCCATAAGACCCCAATCTTCAGAAGCGATATGATAGGTGTGGGTGAGAAACAGATAACTTTCTCATTCCACTTCTTGAGTTTTTGGTGATTCACTTTATTCATGCATATCGCCCCCTATTGGGCAGGAAGATACTGATCTGTTTCTCACCCACACCTATCATATCACTTCAGAAAATATGGATTAAAACACTGGAGTCGTACAAATTGCTTTTACGATGCCTTTATGGAGTGTAAAAATTTTGGCACCCATTCACTTGCATTATATGGACCTACAGAGCTGAAATATTCTAAAAATCATTATTTGTGTTCTGCAGAAGAAAGTCAGTCATACACATCTGGGATGGCATGAGGGTGAGTAAATGATGAGAGTATTTTCATTTTTGGAAGAACCTTCCCTTTTAAGTGGCAAAAGTCCTCCAAACAGAAAGGCTAGGCAAGGTTGATTCTGTAAAGTAATGGTTTTCAAAATGTCAGCTAGTGTCAATGAGTGTTTCTATCAGCATTGAGTTACCATAGACAGGAGTTTTCCCGGGTAGTATGACGATGATGAGTTGGAGGCCTGCGTAGGTGTTCTTCAGGTGACGGAACATGGGCTCCACATTGTCTGCTCCCTGAGCATATTTGCAGAAACATGGCTGGCCCTGTATGGGCATTCCTGCATCTTTAGAGATCTTGCGGAGTTGGTCTGTAAAGCCCCTGTACAAAAAGAAAGAGAATCTTTACCTTTTCTGTTTATTCTAATATTAAATGTCGATTTGTTGAGCAACACAAGCTGGAGAAAGCCTTACTTTAGAACTTCCTCTCTGCATTGTCTCTGAGTGGCGAAACAAGCGATGGCCCACATCTTGATCTCCACTCCGGTGTGAAACTGTTTGCCTCGCATGTCCCACACTCCATGACTTGGAGTTGCTACTGTTCGATTCTGTAACATATGTACTGTATGTGAAGGTCTCTGTGATGTGTTTTAATCATGCACAAACCAAGAAACTCTAAATTTGCCAGAACTGTCATTATATATCTTGATGAAGATGTGTGTGTGTGTGTGTGTGTGTAATATTATATATACACTACCGTTCAAAAGTTTGGGGTCACTTGTCTGAAATGTTTCTCATGATCTTAAAAATCTTTTGATCTGAAGGTGTATGCTTAAAAGTTTGAAATTAACTTTGTAGACAAAATATTATTCTGCCAAAACATATACATTTATTTAATTACAAATCTAAAATTTCCTAAAAAAAAAAAAAAGTTTTTGAAATGGATGACTTGGATCAAAATATGAAGAAAAGAAGCCAATAAGTGCCCAACATAGATGGGAACTCCTTCAATACTGTTTAAAAAGCATCCCGGGGTGATTCCTCAAGAAGTTGGTTGAGAAAATGTCACGAGTACATGTCTGCAAAATCTAGGCAAAGGGTGACTACTTTGAAGATGCTAAAATATTACATAGTTTTGGATTTATTTAGGATTTTTTGGTCACAAAATAATTCCCATATTTCCATTTCTATTATTCCATAGTTTTGCTGACTACTATTATTCTAAAATGTGAAATAAATAAATAAATAAAGAATGAGTAAGTGAACCTAAACTTTTGAACGGTAGTGTACATACACACACATTAAAACCACCTGCCTAATATTGTGTAGGTCCCCCTCGTGCCACCAAAACAGTGCCAACCCGCATCTCAGAATAGCATTCTGAGATCATATTCTTCTCACCACAATTGTACAGAGTGGTTATCTGAGTTTCTGTACACTTTGTCAGCTCAAACCAGACATGATTTTTGGTGCCAGATGGGCTGGTTTGAGTATTTCTGTAACTGCTGATCTCTTTGGGATTTTCACATACAACAGTCTCTAGACAATTCTGAATGGTGCCAAAAACAAAAAACATCCAGTGAGGGCAGTTCTGCAGATGGAAATGCCTTGTTGATGAGAGGTCAGCAGAGAATATCAAAATGCTATTCTGAGATGCGGTTTGGCGCTGTTTTGGGGGACGAGGGAGACCTACACAATTAGGCAGGTGGTTTTAATGTTGTGGCTGATCTGAGTGTATGTGTTCACACACCCACACCCACCCCCACACCCCCACCCCCACACACCCACACCCACACCTACCTGGCCTATTAATATCCACACATATTCACAACACTTACAAAAACAAAACACACAGCAAAATAAGAAGTACAATTATTTTCAAAACGCAAAAGATAGATATTTGCAAGAGAAAAGAGCAAGCAATTTAAGATTACCACCAAATCTAATCCCACTGAAAGCAACACACACACCAACTGACTAATCTAAATGAAAAATGTTTCCCACATGCAAAAATGTGTTAAATTAGAGATAAAGACTTTACAATAAAGTTGTATACATTAATAATACTTATTAGGTATCATGAACTAACAATGAACAAATAATTTTTCACAGCATTTATAAATCCTGGTTTAAGTTCATTTAGAAATATATTACTGTTCATTATTTGTTCATGTTACCTCATAATACACAGCCAATGTTGACGTATAGAACTTTATAATGTAAAAAAATGCATTGGAATATGTAGAAATTAACATGAATCAAGTGTTGTTCATGTTAATACATACAACTTAAAAGTCTGAAGTGTTACCAAATATGGAAAAAGTCACAACATTCATTTATCTAGACACAAACCATGCTCAATTTCTAAACACGCATGAGTGAAAGGAGACGGATACCATAAAGTGTTCAGAGCTCACCCTGCCGCCGTATTGCAGCATGGGGGCGGGCAGGACACGACCAGTCACCTCCGCCATCTCGTCCCGCACACGAAACTGGAACTCTTGCACGAAGGGGTCTGCATTATAGTTGGCACTGCGCACCTAAGGGGAAGGTGAAATAGTGAAAGAGAATTAACACACATGATTACATTAAAGCGGATATTATTCCCATCACACATGTTAGCTCTATGCATTTTCTTTCTCATGAAATGATAACAGTAATTTTATCATTTGTGTAAGTTATATACAACAGTACATCTTAATGCTAGGTTAAAGAATTAGCATTTGCAACACATTGATCTTACCAGCCTACTGATCTCCTCCTGTCTGTCTGGTGCCGAGCGGGCCGTGGCTTTGATCATGGTGGATGTTTGGTTGTCTGTTAATTTTTTAATGCAGCGCTGGCCTGCCACAATGTTGCACACCTGGGTGATGAAGACACACACAAATAGATATTCTAAACTTCAACAAAGATCAAGTTGGGAAATATGAAAGCTGTTATTCTACTAGTTGAGCATGTTGCCAACAAAGCCAAGTTTGTAGGTTTAACTCCCAGGGAACACACGTTCTGACAAAGTGTATACTTTCAATTTGCTGTAGGGTTTTTGGATAAAAGCATCTGCCAAAAGCATAAATGTAAATTAAGTATCTTGAAACACTCAAACATACACAAATCGGCTACATGATGGAAGCTGCCAAGCTGCAAATGTAGTCTGTCATGATGACTTTGTTCTAATGGCAGTAGGACATAACATATATTGTTGTCATTACACGATTATATGGTTATTGTTATACTGACTCACCTCCAGAGGCAGGTAAGTATGTTTTTGCTCTTGACCCACTTGCAGGCAGGGCAGATGGGGGTATTTGAGCTGCAAGCTGTACTTTTCCCTAAAGTATTGAGCAACTGTTCTCTCCACAGTCTGTCCATTTTCCAGCTGGAGAGGAAACCTGTTAAGATAAAAAATAAATAATAGTATGGATTATCTTTAAACAAAACATATTTATTGATTGTGCAGCTTGTGTAGATTGTTTTCTTCAGTTTTACCCTTTAAAATTAGCAACGAGAATAGTTAAATATTTACTTTTGTGACACAGACTTGGAGTTGCCTCCATTGTTTACCATAATATCAGATCAATGAAACTTTAGTTAATAGCATGCAGTTATGAGAAAGATCTTAAGTCAGAACTGCATGTTCACTTACGTCTGGTGGCTGGCTGGCCGGCGAGTTACATTACACACCCTGTACTTCCTCCTCATGGTGCCACAGTGGGTGACCTCCACTTTTAGACCTGATGAGAAGATTTCAAATTTACACCACTGTACAGGCCCTAAACTTGAGTGGTTAGTTTCATGGCTCAGATTAAAACTAGTACAAGTCTAAGAGTATTTTACACAATATTTAATTTGGGATGCACCAATATGATTTTTTTTTGGCCAATACCGTTTTGAACAAAAATAATATGCCAATACCGATGTTTTGCACTGACCTTATTTTGCCATCACATCCCGGTTTTGCTAAGGAATTATGTTTTAAAAATGTACAAAGAGGGAAAAAATATTTTTTATTGTTTTAACAACAAATAATGTCCCTTGAATATGGGTTGGATCTGTTGAAGAGATGACCGGTTGAAGAGAGCCAGCCACAATGCATTCTTTTTATCTTTCAAAGACAAAATTTTTTTTAAAAAAAATGTCATAGCATGATGACTTATGTGAAAAAAGATTGTTTTGTACTTCTAATTTTTTTTTACAGAAATAACATTTTACATATGTACAGTATGTCAACCACATCATGGAAAAATAAAAAAGTTATAACCAAAAGGAACAAAACTACCTTTTAAATTCTATTGTGGTGTAATGGATAATGCAATCCAGACCAGCAGAGGGTGCCGCTTGCTCACGTAGAGCTGACTGAACACTAAATTGCATACTACATTTTAAAACGCAGCCTTTTAAGATTTAGTACTAGTGCATGACTATATTGTGATTTTAATCTTAATTCAACCAATCATGCAGCCTTAATGGATACCATAACAATGTCTGAGATGCCAAAGTGAGTCCAAGCGTTTTGGATGGTTTCACTCATGTATAAGTGCCACAAGTTGTTCACAACTGTCACGTATGTAATGCCGGTTTGTCCGAATTTCCAAAATGAAAATTCTCTCATCATGTACTCAACCTCAAGCCATCTAAGAGGTGTATGACTTTCTTCGTTCTGTAAAATACAAACAAATTTTATTAGAAGAATATCTCAGCTCTGTAAGTGAATTGCGGCTTAAACTTTGAAGCTACAAAAAGCAGATCAAGTCAGCAAAAACAATCCATCAATCTCAAGTGGTTCATTCAATGTCTTCTGAAGTGATCCAGTTGGTTTTGGGTGAAAGATGGCCAAAATATAACTCCTTTTTCAATGTACATCTTGACAGCAGTCTCCTTGGCGATCATGATTTCAAGCTCGATTATACTTCCTTACGCCATTTAGTGCTCAGAGTCTGCATTGCATCAAGCATTAGGAAGGGTAATTGAGCTTGAAATCATGATCATGCATAGAGCCTGCAATGGAAAGATGTACAGTGAAAAAGGAGTTATATTTTGGTCTGTTCTCACCCAAGGCCAACTAGATTCCTTAAGACATTCACCTTTATGCTGACTTTATCTCCTTTTTTGAAGCTTCAACAGCCTGGCCATCATTCACTTGCATTGTATGGACCTACAGAGCCGAGATATTCTTCTAAAAATCTTTCTTTGTGTTCTGCAGAAGAAAGTAAGTCATACATATCTAGGGTGGCAAGAGGGCAAGTTAATGAAGGGAGAATTTTAATTTTGGGGTGAACTGTCTCTTAAAATGGAAGAATGAGAAAGAATAAAAAAAATTTATATGAGATGTTCTTAGGATTGCCAAATCAGTATTTCTGGATTGAGCAGATGTGTTTTGAAAATTAATTATAAATAAGCCATCTTTTTTTCATATTGCTGTTTTCCTGCTTATAGCCAATGTGCCGATTCTTTTAATTTGGTTAATAACTGGCCGATAAATATCAGTGGACAATACATTAGTGCATTCCTACATTAAATGGTTAAAATGCTCTCCAGTTTTTGTTCCTCAAAAGCTAAAGGGCAAATCATCAGAACCTTTATCTCGAAAGTTTAAGATGGCTTATAAACAAAGTAGCTCAGCATATGTGTGAAGATTTATCATTCATAACAAAAAATGCAAACCAGTCAAAACTTAAGATAAAGTCATCAAATCCACAAACCTCTGATCTCTTTGGTGAATTTGACTCTATGGGAATCAGTAAGAGGACGAGGCTGCTCATCGATGTTGTGGATATCCAGAACCTCACACATGAACTGAATCACAGGTTGAGCTTTGTAGAATGCAGTAGCAGACACTATGGGGGGGAGGTTCTCAGTTAGTGCCACACATAACAAAACATCAAATAGTTCATTAAATAAATAAAACATTTAAGGGGGTGTGTAATTTTTTTCCCCATGTTAAAATCTTTAAAAAAAACTCATCTTCTCAAAGCAACAAAGAAAATAATACATAAGTAAAACATTATCCAATGAAAATAAACAATTTATTAGGCTCTTAGTGATTTAATATCAATGATGATTTTGATGAAACCCTTTATTTCAGCGCATGACACATTGTTTCTCTCAACAGTGGTGGTTAGAATGTCAGACTGTCTAGTTGTTTGCGATGTTTGACTTCATTCATAGCGCTATAAGGTACCCCCCCTCAAAATTCAAAGTAGAATTAAAATGGGTCACATTAGTTTAGTGGTCTATGTCACGATTTTGAGAGAAGCCAGGTTGAGTACTGCAAGTGATCCCCCTCTGCTTACTCATGTCTCGAAGGCACAAATATCAGGAAGTCTGCTGGACTCGACAGACTTGCGTGCTCCAGAGATAGTGTGCGCGACACTAATCAGGGCTCAACACTAAGGATTTTTCTACTGGCCCAGTCGGACCAGTGCTTCAGATTTTTACTGGCCCTGCCAAAATGTTCACTGGCCCCAACACAAAAATGATGGCTTTAAAAATGTGTCCGAAGATAATTAATTTTTACATATATAATGTTTTTAAGACAATGTCCCCCCCAAACTGAAATCACACTTATAATTTGTAAGATATGATTTATGCCATATGTAATCCCAAATAAGCACTTTACAGTTTGTGTATTTAAGCAGAGTTCTGTTGTGCAGATGATGGGTTTTCATTCACCAGTTTAGTTATGCAACTTTTGGCCATGTGTAGTGTATTCACACACAGGATCAAACATTTAATCACGAAGTTAAAGAGGTGACTGTTGGCTGAATGTAATAAACATATGAATCCCTGAGAAGAGACTTCCAAATCGGTTGTGACGTGTAATATACATTAGGCCTAATCTGTGAATTAAGAATGTGTATATAACATGAAATCAGACCAACACAACCTGATGCAGAAAGCACAAATATACCTGTACGGTCCTGAAATGAGAAATATAACTGGTGTTTCAGGAGGAAGATTTAGTGCTTATGAAGTGCCAAATGCGAGATGAATGTCATAAAAATCTCTGAATATAACTGAAATTTTCAATGCCTTAAAAAACATGTACTTTCTCTTCAATTCTCTCAGTCTTATGGGAAACCCTGCCAACTGACAGTTACGCACACACTGCGCACATGGATATTTACATACCGCAATATACACGATACAGCAAAATCTCTAGGTGCCCTAACTACACTTTTAAATGAAAAGTTTGTTCTTCAAGATTACTGAAGCATAATTATCACCCTACTAGATCCTAGTAGAACTACTAACATTTGAAAAACAACTAATTCAAATTACTGGATAATTGGACCATGTTGTACAGTATTTTTTAGTACCTTCACTTTGACTTACCATCAATGTTCAACATCATCTTCCACATAGCTGGTCGCACTGATTGGTGGAACCCAAACCACACCTCCCTCCCCCCACCCAATGGGTGATCATAGCCCTCAGGGGAGGAGAAAAAAGACCGCCCAACCGGGGTGTACCTGAAGACAGACAAGACAAATAAAAAAGCTGTAACCTGCATGTGTACAACACAAGTGTACTCTTAAACTAACCTCATCTAAGAGCTAATCTACAACATAACAGTTGTCTCAAATTACTGCTCTGAATCATACACTGCAAGACATAACAGACTCTAAACTCTTGCTTCTCAATGATATTAAATGGCATTCGTGATCAGGTAACAGCACTCTAGGGGGGCTATTACCTCATAGAGGGCAGATGGCGGAGCACCACATCCACAGCGTGTACAGGATTGGTGCTGATTGGCTTATCCAGCTCCAGTGGATCAGTCGTGCTCCGCCCAGTGAGAACCTCATGCAGTAGGTGCCAGCTGACCAGCGAAACAAATTTAATGTTGACTTTAAACAGCCGGTCCTTTCCACCTTCACCTGGCAAGGTCACATCTAGGTCCACCTACAGATACAAATCAAATTTACATAATTATAGATTTCTGGTATGCCAACCTGATCAAGGAATTAATTTTTCTAGATTTTTCATGAGATGTTCCTATACATGAGTCTTACAAAACAAGGGTGTAAATGCATTAGGGTTTTCAATTGGGGGTATGTAAAAGTACTCCATGGGATAGATAGAGAAGATATAAACATCCTCTCACTTTCAACTGCTTTTATTTTCAGCAAACTTATTGTGTAAATATTTTCACAGAAATGTGACTAACAGAAATGGAATAATGTGTCCCTGAACAAAAGGGGGGGGGGGGGGGGGGGGGTCAAAACCAAAAGTAAGAGTGAGTATCATGTATGGCCACCAGCTGCATTATGTACTGCAGTGCATTTCCTTCTCATGGACTGCACCAGATTTGCCAGTTCTTGCTGTGAGATGTTACCCCACTCTTCCACCAAGGCACTTGCAAGTGCCCGGACATTTCTGGGGCAATGGCCCTAGCCCTCACCCTCCGATCCAACAGGTCCCAGACTTGCACAATAGCATTGAGATCCAGGCTCTTCGCTGGCCATGGCAGAACACTGACATTCCTGTCTTGCAGAAAATCATGCACAGAACGAGCAGTATCTGGCATTGTCATGCTGGAGGGTCATATCTGGATGATCCTGCAGGAATGGTACCACATTAGGTAGGAGGATGTCTTCCCTGTAATGCACAGCGTTGAGATTGCCAGCAATGACAACAAGCTCAGTCCAATAATGTAGTGACACACCACCCCAGACCATGACGGACCCTCCATCTCCAAAACGCTCATTCCTTCGACAATAAACAAAGAGTCCGAACATCGCCCCTGGTGACACAAAACCGCAACTCCTCAGTGAAGAGCACTTTTTGCCAGTCCTGTCTTGTCCAGTGAAGGTGGGTTTGTGCCCATAGGCGACGTTGTTGCCGGTGATGTCTGGTAAGGACCTGCCTTACAACAGGCCTACAAGCCCTCAGTCCAGCCTCTCTCAAGTCTATTGCGGACAGTCTGAGCACTGATGGAGGGATTGTGCGTTCCTGATGTAACTCGGACAGTTGTTGTTGCCATCCTGTACCTGTCCCACAGGTGTGATATTCAGATGTACCAATCCTGTGCAGGTGTTGTTACACGTGGTCTGCCACTGCAAGGACAATCAGCTGTCCTTCCTGTAGTGCTGTCTTAGGCGTTTCACAGTACTGACATTGCAATTTCTTGCCCTGGCCACATCTGCATTACTCACACCTCCATGCAGCATGCCTAAGGCACATTCACGCAGATGAGCAGGGACCCTGGGCATCTTTCTTTTGGTGTTTTTCAGAGTCAGTAGAAAGGTCTCTTTTGTGTCCTAAGTTTTATAACTGTGACCTTAATTGTCTACCATCTGTAAGCTGTTAGTGTCTTAATGATTAAGGTGCATGTTCATTAATTGCTTACGTTTCATTGAACAAGCATGGAAAACATTGTTTAAACCCTTTACAATAAAGATCTCTAAAGTTGTTTGGATTTTTCCAAAATTATCTTTAAAATACTGTGTCCTGAAAAAGGGACATTTCTTTTTTGCGGAGTTTATAAAACATATACAATTATGATACATTTCCATTACATTTTAAACTATTTAAATAAACAGAGGTAATTAAGGAAGCCCTAAAAAAGGTCATACATTCTGTATGCGTTTAAAAAAATTCACACAATTGGTGAAAGGTGTCCCGAGTAGTTCCTGACAGGCAACTCAGCCTTACAGGCTCGGATTATGGTGAAGGTGGGGTTAGGGCATCTGCTGCCTGCCAGGAAAAAATCCAGGCACATTTGTTCAATTAATTTCATTCATGTTTTTCCCCGACTATCTGTGGCTAAAGTACATTTTTAGAAAGTACACGCTCAACTTGTCTGAACAACCTAACAAAGAAACCGATTGTGTGGAGCAGCACAAGCTTGCTCATTAAGCATTGTGCATGTCCCGGGCATAATAAACGTGGGAGCGGATTTCCTGTACAGAGAATGTGTACATTGAACGTTGCAGCCCTAGTATGTATATTGCCTAATAATGCATTGGCAATGTACACTTAATTTTATTTTGCCAGTAAAGTTTAATATGAACTGAATCTGCCCATTTGAACCTATTATTAAAGAAAATCCACTAGATAAAGCCAGAAGATTTAGCCCAAATTTTAATTACAACATGTTCACTAATTTTATGGCATGTATACACTTGTATCGAAGATTAATACCTGTAAAAATATGTCTAATTACCCACAAAAAACATTTATATATTTTAGTATTTTATCATTAAAATTAATGATGACTATCCAATTTTCCAATTTCCGATGACCATCCAAGTTATTCGAGACCAAGTATAAAGGAAATATATTTATGATATTTTTAATGTTTGTTGTAATGCATCAAATATCAATTTAATCGTAATTAAATTGCATGTGATCGCAATTAGTTAAAAAAAAAATTATCGATTCACAGCCCTAGTATAAATGTGAGTGAACGTTCTTAATGAAGATTAAGCAATAACATGCAATAAGCAAATTTTAAACAATAACAATTTTAACTATTTGAATAAACAAGTAAATACAGAATCATGAAGAGACCATGCATTTTACAATGTAGCAATGTTAATGTTCTTAATGAAGATATTCTACAGTATTAGCAAAACAAAATGTTATATTGGATGTCTCTGGGTTGGCTCAGAGTCTGGGTTGGGGGGTGGAACATGGTGGAAAATGTAAATTTAATTGTGACATCCATCAAGCTCACATTTGTACTGTAAGGTACTTCCCGCCCTCATACGCATTCAAATGTCTTACCCCCCCTGAGGCCACTGGTAGCGGATGTGCGGTGTACAGGCTTCTCTTGCCATCATAGACCGGTCTTCTGTCCCCAAAGATTGTCACTTTAAAATGCTGCACCATGGAATCCACCACCTCCCTAGAAGCCATCATAGAAAATGAACCAAACCAAACAGACTGAATAACTCAACAAATTAAATGTTTAAAAGAACAATTAATAAAACTAAATGGTATTAGTTTGATAAATAGAACTACTAAATGAGACAATTTAAATAGTTCACATAAAAAGACTGGTGATGTATGGTGTTGGGCACCTGTTAACACGCCGTGGGCACTTTTCTGGATTGATGTCCACCTCGTACAGGTAGACGTCCATCTTGGGGATGTCCACCTGGAAGCAGTTGGCCAGCAGCTTGATGGGCTTCCCCATGGTGCCATAGCCTGGCCTCCGAGGTACGGAGAACAGGGGCGCAGCCCCAACGGCTCCTGTCGTGAAAAGCAAAGGGAATTTCCATAAATATGAGCTTTTAAAACTCACGATATTAGTTAGAAGGTCCGTTATTATCACTGAAATGAAAGTGAAAATACCCAGAACTAGCCCTGACAAGAAATGATGCACGTGTGACATAAAAGAAAGAAAAGATCTGCCATTATAATTAGAAATCATGAAATTAGGGTCAAAACCATGCTCCTACAAACATACACCCAGTAATTCTCAGTTGTTAATGTTGCAATTTCATGGCAACATGATTAATATCTAAATTAACAGCGCAGCAACCACCAGTTTGTTTCTTGGCATTTAAAAGTGGGTGTCTTATCAGGAAACTTCCTCTAAATGCCCACTCACTGGAAACAACGCAGCACGCAAACACTCAGCATCACCAAACCACAAACATAACACAAATCCCACGGCTTTTAGACACCATAATACACACGTGAAAACCAAATGTAAACAAAACAAAATACTCAGCTGGCTTCGATTTTCAAAGACTGTTGTCAGATCGGCTTCATAATTGGCGCAAATATCAACTTTTACATTTTTACATTTATATTCCCTATATGCATAGTAATTTAAAATAAACTGTATGTATATATATTTTTAAGCATAAAGGGAATATTCCAGATTCAACACAAGTTAAGCTCAATTGACAGCATTTGTGGCATAATGTTGATTACCACATAAAATATTTTTCTCATCCCTTGTTTATGTAAAACAAAAGAACCAAAAATCACGGTTACAGTAAGGCACTTTCAACAGAAGTCAATACGGCCAGTCCATAAACTTAAATTTACACATTGCTTCAAAACAAACAAATAAATAAATCCGCTTACTAACCTTAGAGTAAAGCTAAGAGTCATCTAATTTTGCCATGACGACCCAACACTGTAAACCCTATAAGCCATTTTATTGCACAAAAATAATATGAACACATAATGTATATGCTATGTGGCTATACTAAACAGTGTAACCTACATTTTTATGTTTATAGACTAGCCCCATTTACAGGCATTTAAGTGCCTCTGTAAACACAATTTTTAAGTTAATGAGGGACGAGTTGAAAATTTTTTTTGGTGGCAATCAATATTATGCTGTCGATTGAGTTTAAATTTTATAGAATCAGGAATGTTCCCTTAATAAACACGGGGAAAATGTTTTAAACCGGTTGCATTTTTATAACTTTTTATTTTAGGCTTGATGTTCATTTCAAAACGTATAGCATACAGCAGTGGGTCTAAAGAGATAGAACGGTTTTTGAACAAACGGTTTGTGCATAATCGTATAATGATGACTCCACATGGTCATATAATGTTTAATTTTGTCTATAATATTTTCTTTTCCAATTTTATATTTGATTTAATGTATACCTTCCTAATGCCATGTACTTACTGTAATACTGTGTATGCAGTGTTATTGTCTACAACAATACATCAATAATCCATCCATCTATCCATTTCAGATATGGTTTTTAGTCTACACTAAGATTTAAGATGATTGGGTTAATTCAAGACAATTTATGGACTTGATTAATGTCAAAACAGCTCAAACATGACCATTTAAAATTCTTTGGACAGTTACATTTTGAGATGTTTAGGTCTACTTAAGTGGGTGCCTTAAATCAAGACTACACTCTTTCCATTGTTCTTTCACTCTGAATATCAGCTCTGACATCATGCCTCACTTTTCTCACATTGAGTGGCAGATGACAACATCATGTAAAAGTAAGGGTGAAATTGTTACTGCTGTTGTAAGGATGTTTTTGAGGGGCTTTACAGAAAGAAAGTTTTTGAGAGGTGTGTAAGGGGAATTCTGCTCAAACTACTCTTCCCAATGTGCCGTTGCTATGCCCGTGGTACCCATGTGGCTTCCCTAGCCCCATGGCAACAAAGACGATACTAACAACCAATTAAAGGGAAAACAGAGGTTTCCATATATAGGCACAGGTACAATTGAACATGCCTGTTTTCTCTTACACTTGTGCACAGACATGCACAAACACGATCAAATGCTCGATTGTTCTGTTCACACACTGTTCACGCTCATACGAGTACATTTTTCAAGCTGTAGCTGAAATTCCTGAGAGGGTGTTCTAAATATAGCTAGGAGTTTCTTGACATTATAGACTAGGAACACTGCAGGTTTGACAGTATTGTTTTAGCATACACAGATCAGTTGAAATGACTACTGTTGAGCGGTTGTGTGTAATGGTCACTTAACTGGTAAGAGGTACATTTTCAAAGGTTTCACTCATTCAGGGAATCAGACACAGCTTCTCCCTTCTCACCATTTAATTACTTACAGCTAGGCAAGCGAAATAGTTTAAAGTTGCAAGGAACTGTTTGAAAAGCCACAAACAATATCCATAATTTTAAATGGTAAAAAGAATGTAAAAATGCTACAGTAAAAAAAAGAAGAAAAAAAAAACTGGTTAATGGGTCACATTAACATAAAAGGTGGTTTCTTACATGTAAAAAGCATGATTTACCATGTAATTAATGTTAAAAATGTATATAATGTTTAACAAGAAAATTACAGTGAAAATGATCAGACATTCCCAGAAGTTCCTGCATGAAGTTTCTTATTTTTATATATCATGTTTGAGTATTCTGTGTTATATTTTATGCATTTTTGTAAATGTTTATTGCATTATTTTAGTGTCACATGTGTACCCTGATGATGCTCTGTCTCCACATGTGTATTAATTACTGCTCCAGGAGGGCCACTCTTGAAATCATCATGAGGCCTTTTGTAGATACTACAGTTATAAACAATTTATTCTATAAGTGAATGGCAGACTTTTACAGTTCCAGTAGGTTAGTATTGTACTATAGTCAAGCTTGCATCATTTAATAATATAAACAATCATTAAACATAAAACATACAGGCATCAAAATTAAATCCAGTATAGCCTGAAACATGGTCACCATTTTTTTTTTATGGTAAATTTCCATACGAAGAAAACAAAGGGTACATCAACCAGCTCACTAGCTCCCTTTGTTGTGAATCAGTATATCGTGAACACGAATTTGGGCACTGGCAAGGGTGTTCATCCACTGACCATTGGGACACTTGTGACTCAAATCACCAGCGACACAATAACGAACTTGTGCATTCAAGTGCAACTGTTATCAATCAACAACATCACCGTATAAATGACATTATTGTTCATTTTCGTTGAAAATATTAAAAATGTACAGTGTTATTAAAACTGATAAATGGCATTTTAAACATTTTTTAACAGATCTAATATTTAAAAGATTGTTTCCCCTTTCATTGTAATTATGGACAAACACATTACTAACAACATCTCTTTTAAAGAGAAAATAATGTTCTAGCAACTTGATTGACTTCAGAAGACATGATAAAGTTTCCGGGAACATAGTGAGCAATGATGGCCCCCCTTGATTTTAAGGTGCATTGTGGAATTTTTAGGGAGCAAACAATTCAGTGCATTGGAATGATTTTGCGAATGAGACAGCCCTAAAAAATGGCTGACTCACTGATCAGTGCCCTGACTACTGAACTGAGGAACTGATTATCACCCATACACTCAATGAGCACTTTATTAGGAACACCTGTACACCTACTTATTCATGCAATTATCTAATCAGCCAATCGTGTGGAAGCAGTGCAATGCATAATATCATGCGGGTGCATGCCAGGAGGTTCAGTTAATGTTCACATCACCCAGCAGAATGGGGAAAATATGTGATCTCTGTGATTTGAACCCTGGCATGATTGCTGGTGCCCAGGGCTGGACTGGTAATCTGGCATACCAGGCATTTTCCCGGTGGGACGACGCACCTTGGGGCCGATCAGGGGCGGACTGGCCATCAGGAGAACGGAGTGGGCCAGTGGGTCGACCACAAAATGAACAGAGTTAAGCTAAAATGAGCCACTGCCTTATGCAAAACGGACCACAAAACGGTGCCGTGATATGCAGAAAAGGAGAGCAAACACACTTTGGGCCTGTTAATACCCATTAATCATGGCTTGAATGCCACAGCCTTTTTGAGTATTGTTGTTGACCATGTGCATCCCTTTATAGCCACAATTTACCCATCTTCTAATGGCTACTTCCAGCATGATAATGCCCCATGACACAAAGCATAATCATCTCAAACTGGTTTTATGAACATGACAGCAGGTTCGCTGTTCTTAAGTGGTCTTCCCAGTCACCGGATCTGAATCCAATAGAACACCTTTAGGATGTGGTAGAACGTGAGATACAAAGCATAAATGTGCAGCTAACAAATCAGCAGAAATTGCGTGATGCGTCATGTCACCATATCCTCGAAGGAATGTTTCCAACATCTTGTGGAATCCATGCCATGAATAACTGAGGCTGTTTTGAGAGCAAAGGGAGGCCCTACGCAGTATTAGTATACAGTAATGTTCCTAATAAAGTGCTCAGTGCGTGTATATTGCCCAGACCCAATGAACGGACCATATTTGGCCATATTGAGATTATCAGCATTGGGTGATAACCGTGCCCGATTGGCCGAGTAGCAGAAGTGGTCATTCAGCCTAGTGCGAGTTCCAAAAATCAACAATCATATTTAAAATTAAAATATTTCTTTGAATATCAAATTCAAAGAAACAAATATTCATATTCGTATAACTTACTTTCTTCTGTGGAACACAAAAGGAAAATATGCATATGCTTTTGAGCAAGAAAATTATTATTTGTAATTCATTGTTACATGTAAACCAATATTCTCTGCTTTGGGACAATTTTTACAGTGAAAAAATACACCAATAAATTTGAACTAAATGGAAAAAATATCTGAAAACCTGAAGAAGATACAATGTTTATCATTTGTTTTGGCTTTAAGTCCAATGACAATATAAAATGTAATTAATAGATTTAGCCTTGTCTTTATTCTATAATATCATTCCTACTATAGTATTTTTCTCTCACATGGTTCTGTATACATTTCATTATACATTAAAATATTATTTTTAGCTGCCTTTACATTTTAGGAAGGGATCCTTTGCAAGAGGATCATCATATCTGAGGGTCCTTGGCACCAAAGTTTGAAAACCCTTATATCAGGCAATATGCCAAGTCTCACTCACCATTCTCTTTCCTTGCATCTTTTTCCATACAATGTGAATGGTGACCGAGGCTGTCATTTCGGCTGTTTTATGCATTTCTTATTTTACATCAAATACATTTTATTTTTATACGTGCTCCATAAAAATAAATAAATAAATAATCCTTTGACTACTGAGAATGAAAACTCTTATTAAAACACAAAATCGTTTCCACTTTAAATGAGATCACGCAGATTGAGAGGACGATTCAATGACGGTCGTCATGGCAACAGATCAGCTATTCGCTACCCCTCCCTCCCACCCTCCCCTCCCCTACACGCTCCCACCGGCAGGACTGACGCACCTGACGCACGCAGTACCTGTGCGTAACAGCCGTGCCACAATGCCGTGACGTCAGCTGAGCGAGTGAGTCAGGATCTTCCACATTTGGCGTCTGAAAGCCAAAAACCAACCGCTAACCAAAACCTCATACACATTTGTATGCTATACGCCCAAATGTTCAAAAGAATTTAAAATGACTCAAGTAAAGTAAAAACTGAGTGTCTAGCCTCGAAAAGCAGATACATGCAATTCACCAAGGACGTTTGCTATGCGAACGCTACAAAGTTACATGGAGTTCTTAAAGAAGAAAAGTATGAGGGGTCGTTCACACCAAACACGATTTTGTGTCCGTCTGCGCTACTTTTCAATAGTTTGTTTCTATATAAATATGCGCTTGACTGTCGTATTTGACCTTTGCGCCACGTCTCGCGCAGAAGCGCCGCGTTTTTTAGACGTCGTGCCAAGTTGAAAAGAACTTCAATGGTTAAAAACGCGTCTCGAGACACCTGCGTTCTGTTCCATCCGTTGCCCTGTGAACGCGCGAGAACGCGTTCGGTCTGAACGGCCCCTAAATCGGTTACTCTGAAACTAAAAAAAGAGCGACGTACCTGTAGTTCCGATTTCCATTCATGAGGTCTCTGTCCGGATTCTAGCCGGCTCCAGGGGATAAAATACGGGCTGAAGGTTTATTCCAAGCCGCTGAATATCCTCGCTTACCCCGGCTCCTACTACGGGCCGCTCGGCTCTGAGGTCCACCCCGTCAGTTACGATTCAGTCTGCCAAAATACACTGATACACGGACTGTCTCCTAACGTATCTTGGAAATCTGTAATTGTTATTAGCTGACAAGCCAAAACCTTCGCCGAAGACTCGGGAGGAAAATTTGTTTTCACATCCACCGCGGAAGAGTTTGTCATGAGCTTCGGACCATTCGTACAGTCTCTTCTAAAGTGACGGTATCTTACTATTCAACGGCAAACACTCAGATCCGAGGTTATTTACTTGGTTTCACTAAGTGAATCGAAACACTGCCTTTTTATTTTAGTGGCTTTAGTCCTAGTTTCCCGGCGGCCGCTGACGCTTCTTTGACTCTGTCCTGTTGCCGGTTTACCATCTCGGTACAGTCGGGGACCCTACAGGAAATACCAACTGCAGGAAACATCGTCACTTCCGACCAAAATGGCATGTGTTTGATCTGCCTTTGATTGTTAATTCACGAGTGATTTAAGAACATACGTGATAAATTAACTCCTCGTAGGGAATGTATTTACTATTTCTTATTTATTTACATCATCAGTCTGTCACATGCATAAAAGTTTACCTTTAATAGTAGCTTTATGTCTTTAATCACAAATAGGGTACTACGGGGCTCTGGAAAAAACACCCACATTTGATTTAATTTTCTCCCAAAACGCTAAATAACAACAAAAACTACCACAGTACTTTCCTTAAACTCATGTTTATTGTCACTGTGCGCTGCTAAATTTTCCTGATCCATGAGATTTCTGCGTATAATGTCTAAAGTTGAATTTTGAGGCAACTTGATCTAATATTTAATCAGTGTTAAAATATTGCACATTTATGCAGCTAATGAAAATCCCTGAAATCATCACACTTATTTTGAGACAAAATACTTATTTGATATTTTCAGTTTTGTTCAAGGTGATTCAATCGATCAATTTTTTCATTAACTGCAAGTCGTGAAAGGATAATATTTGGGGTAAAAAGAAAAAAAAAGACCCCTATAAAACACATTTATTTTCTTAAGTGGGGCCTTTTCTATAGTGGTTATTTTGAAAAAGTTTTGTCTTAATTTATTACTCGAAGAAGCATCTTTCTGTCTTCTGCCCCTATATGTACAAGATATCATGATATCATGGTACCGTTGTACCTTAATGATCTTATAAAATTAAAGAAAATACATTTCTCCATTACAAATCATTTTCATATAAATATTTACAAGGTATATTAATGTTACTAGTTTACTACAATCTGCGGTCTGCAGATGGCAGCAGTGTGATTTTGAAGTATAAAATTACCAAAGAAGAAGATTGTCCAGGAACTTATTCAGCATTTTCAACGTGAGAACAGTAGCCAACCTCATCTTTTTGATCAAATTTGTTGTTGTATTGATGTAGTTTTTATGGTCTAAAACATAAAGATACATTAGGTAAAGTATGCTTCCTCATCATTCCATATGTGTCAAAATGTAAATAAGCATAAAATCGTTGAATGTACCTCACAATGTTTATGAAATGCAGGAAGGTCACAACAGAGCTTCACAATTAAAATGATTTGATTCTAACTGCTTCTTGTGATTCTCCCATCTAAAATGCCCAATCTCAATTCAGCATTGCAATCAATAACTTCATATAGCTGTATGTGAGTGTCAGGTGGGTTTTCTCTCCAGGTAACCATGTTGGCTACAGAGTATATACAATCTTCAAAACTTTTAAATTTTTTGTGTATTGGCATCTCTCCATAGGTATTGGTCTGATAGTCAACTAATATTTAGGATGGGTTATGGATCAATCCACAGTTTTATTTAGGAGTTATTATACTACTCTCAATATACTGCTTCTTATTTCTGTCTTAGAGGGATGGATAAAGTCATATACTGTTTCAACAAGTACCCTGATGCTGCTGTCCGTCTCATCTGTTTCCCCTGGGCTGGTGGAGGCTCTATCCACTATGCACGCTGGGGCAAAACTCTGAACAGCTCTGTTGAAGGTGACTCCCCAATTAAATAATTGTTTAATTTTATATTATTATTTTATTTAGATCCACTCATGGTTAAGTGTTGTGGAGGCTTAGAATTTTTTGTTTAGGATTTTGTCCATTTTTGCAGTGTATTCAGTTAGACTACCAGGCAGAGAAGGGAGAGCCAGGGAACCCCTCTTCCAGAATATGCAGGAAGTCCTTGATGAGGTCATTAGTGCACTACTTCCACAACTCAAAGAAAAGCCATTTGCCCTCTTTGGACATAGGTAAGCAAGACTGTTACTGTAAGCACATATGGTTTGCTTGTATGACATATGCCATTTATTTTCCTATGCAACGTTTTCTTTAGTTTTGGAGCTATGACCTGTTTTGCATTTGCCGAGCATGTGAAGAAAGTCTACAATCTTGAACCGATCCACATGTTTCTCTCTGGAGCCTCTGCACCCTACGTGAGTCAGGCCTTTTCTGTGAACTGCTTTGTATGTTGTCATATCTGTAAACTATGAATGGATTTTATAATTATGGGATAACAACAAGATATGTTTGGAACGTGAAAACAAAAAGGGAGCATGGTGACCCCAAATATTCCAAGGAATATACAATTTATTAAAAGATTTAATTAGGTTTCTGAATATGTATTGTATTGTTAGACAACAATAAGCATTATTTATTTTCTTAGTTTTTATTTTTTGCAACAGTGGGATATTTTTGTACAACATATACACGCATGTATAAATATGCATGAATTATGTACCCTTACAAAAAAATCTAAACTAGCCACAAAATTGCCACACATTATTTTCATATGCCAATGAGCTTTTGATTTGTCACAAATGATTGTTAGAAGTTTTCAGCTCTTCGCCAGTAGTGGTGAACCTTTGGCAACAATGGCCGCAAGTTTGCCGCAAAGCTCATGTGAAAATGATCAGTGGTAAATTTGCCATGTACTCATGATTTTCAGAAGGCTAGTCATCTACAGCATGTAAGAGAAATGTATCATTTATCTTTATGGAATTAAATCATGAACTTGTCTCTTAGTCTGAAATGAGACTGCAGGCGCCAAAAAGAAGTCACCTGTCAGATCAGGAGTTTCTTACATGGGTCATTTCTATTGGGGGCACGCCTCCTGAAATACTGGCCAATGTTGATCTTATGAAGCTATTCTTGCCTGTGCTGAAAGCAGACCTCTCTATTGCAGAGAACTACAGGTGGGTTTTTAAAAGAAACGCACAAACTTCAAAGTTTCTTTCATTGGTGTAACAAAACATTAACATATGTGGCAGAAAACGACTTACATGCATTACAAACTGTTGTGTCATGGAGACCAGCTTTCCGCTGGAGCATTCATTTGTGTCAACAATGGTTGGAAAGCATTATCCACTCCATCGTACTCAGCTATTGTCCAAATCATTTTTAAAATATTAAAATTGTCACTAAGTAGCTCAGCAAAGATTTTCTTCAGTTGGTCTCACAGGAGCAATTACTGTAAATAATGTATGGTCAGCATTTGTCATTTTTTTAGGACAATTTTTAGTCACTTGAATTTTTCAGACATTTCACAGACACCTACACTGATATTGTTTTACAAATGTCAATAGCCGTTGACCATATGTCCGGCAGGTGCAGCAGACCATCAAAACCCTTCTTATCATGTCCAGTCTCGTGCTTTGATGGAAAAGAGGACACACCCCATGACTTACAAGGTTAGAGTCTGAAAGACAATTTGTAGTTCCTGTTAGTCAAAACTGAAACTATGACAGCAATTTAGGTTTTGTAAAGAAGAGGACACTCAGGAAAAACAAACTGTCATTTGAGCATTCTTTACCAATTCAGTCATCAACAGATAATATAATAAAAAAGAATATAATCATGTTTGTGCTTCAGATGCATCTTTTTTATCATTTCAAAATCTCCTCTTTATTTTTTTGCATGCAGTGCTAATATTGTCTCTTGCTTTTCAGCTTGGAAGAACATGACCAGTGGCGACTTCACTGTGCAGATACTCCCTGGATCTCATTTTTACTTGAAAGAAGCAGCAAATGAAAAAATTATACTGGACTTTATCACAAAACATCTTGAGACTGCAGAGATGGACTATCTGTAGAAACTCAGTCTTTCATTACATTAAACCTCATTCAGACTTCTATGACATATTCATAGAAGAAACAGCTATTTCATGTAGCTATTCTGTAGCGGGGGGTAAAATCAGGACATGCACTGAGTAAATCAAGAAAAGTAATCATTCTATTAATTATTTCATGCAACTGTGGAATGAAAATATCAACAGAAACAGAAAATAAACCAACTAATAGCAAAAGATGAAGTAATCATTCCTTTAATCAAGCACTGTAACATTGACTAATCAAGACAAATATTTTTTATTGATTAACCTAGTGCAGAAATAAGTATTTGGAGGCATAAATTAAAGCTGATTAGGCTAACTGTTAGATCATAATATATGTGAATTTTATTTTTAATAAAAAGATTAATTGAATGTAGTGTGGTGTTTTTTTTACACGTGCCAAGGTCCTGTACCTTTTCCTTTAATTTTAATTTTATTTTTTATTAATTAATTTTTATTTTTATTTATTTTTTATCGGAAGTAAAGTCCGAAAGATAGCATTATAAATCAGCGCTGAAAGAAATCTCATATGGACGAAGCCTGTCATGGTCAGATGAGGAAACGGCCACTGAGTGCGTATTGCTGAGCGTTGCTATAGTAACATACTTAAATTATTGAATGAGCTGCGGTTGCGTTTTCCCGTTACCAGGAGACCGGCTAACTGTCTACAGCAAGCCGACAGACACGTTTCTAACTTGAAGTTTCACAATTTTCGGTAAGTCAGTTATAGGCTTTGTTTAGGGTAATGGGCTAAAAAAAAAAACATAAACATTAACTTTTTAATTTGAAATGTAATATGAGCGTGTTAGGGAATTTGTGCTGTGACCGGTCAATTATTATTAAACATATTTATTTTTTTACATAAATGTTCACCTTTTAACTTTTTGGCAATGTACTAGTCCTGCAGTGTGACAAAAGTATTTTCAAAATACAAATATGCCTAGTCCAAGTCTTTCTATTAAACTGCATAATAATGGTATATATATATATATATATATATATATATATATATATATATATATATATATATATATATATATATATAAATTGTTGTTGTTTGAAATCACATATTTACAATTCAAATTTAGATGACGTATAGCATATCTCAACATGTTTGTAATATCGTGTCAACTCCTCTTTCACTGTTTCCAGAAAGATGGCCTGCACAATGTAAAGCATTGAGCTGTAACAGCTGTCATTTGCTTTCCGGAATGATCATTAAAATGACACCACACAGAAGCTGAATTACTATACAAAATATATATCTTAAAACTTAGAGGTCCTTTTTAGTCCTTTTTGTAATATTGTTTATGAGATAAATGACAGCATCTTTAAGACCAGTACAGGTATGTCAAAAAGATCAAGTTTGATGCTCAAGAAGTCAACTGCTGAGATAACACCACCATGATGAAAAATGTACCAACACTGCTTTCATTAGCTATTCTAATTTGCTCCAAATTACACAAATTGCTCATGTCCTGGCATAACAAGCGGATTGTGATTCTGGGCCATTCATATTTACTAAAGACATTGAAAACCCGTTGAAAGTATGTCTTGTAGAAAGCTCCTCTGCTTTCCACAGTTAGAATCCAATGGATTGCAGTTTGTCTGTTTTTCCAAAACTTCTTTTGTCTTTATTTTGTGCCCTGTTGTTTCTATGGCACCAGATATCAACAAACATGGCCACCCTGAGCATGAAACCAGGTGTGCGTTACAGCGTGTCTGACTGGACGACCAACAATAAACAGATCTCAGACACTGCTGAGCATAGGCGAAACATTTCACACGAGTTACGCCAGGATGGAAGAGCTCTGCGTAACCAGACAACTAATAAGGTAAAGTTTAGGATGAGAGTGGGAACAGGGTGAGTACCACAGTATAGAAAGATACTACCAATAAAATCTACTGACTAGGTCATAATTATTGTAGCTTTATCTAAACTGTCATTTTCTCTTCTCTGATTTCATCAGACAAACTGGGATGAGTATGAAAGCAGCCGGCGACTGAGTGACAGAATCAATGACATCACATGCTGGAAAGAGAATCTTAAAGTTTGTGCACAGGAAGTGGATATGGAAATGGATGCTCTCACTCTGGTGATTAATAGCTTCATTTATAGCAGTCATTATAGTGACTCAACACTAAATGTTGCAAGAAAGAGTAACATTTTCTAGACCAGTGGTTTTCAACTAGTGGGTCGTGACCCAAATATGGTCTGTTGGTTCTGTCCTGATAGGGTTGTGGAAACAATGAAAAATCAATGCTAAATGCAAATAACCATATAATTGTGCATAGTTACTAAAGCAACATTAATAGGCTCATCAACTTTTTAAAGGGATTTTCCCATCTTGTGTTGTTCACATCGAAGGCTGTGCATCTACACTCCATCAGACTCTATGGTATTTTGGCACAAATTTATCTGTAATTTGGAAGAAGCTTGATAAATTAGGCAGATGCCAACAGGCAGAGAAGCGGCACATTCAAACATTTCTTTCACAATGTTCAAAAATCTGAATTTATGCATTTTTTAAAACTATTTTATAAATATATATTTGAAGTCGAAGAATAATCTCTAATATTCTGGGTGGGCCTGGGTTTAATTTGGCCCATCCTTGACTACACCACTGATCAAAATACTCAATGTATCAGAAGTAGAGCCACAAGACATAAACAATATGCATGTTAACATGCTTTTAGTACGAAATCACTTACTAACCTTTTCTGTCTAACGTTCTATCCAATTTTACAACTCCGTTGCCATGACGATGTAATGGTGTATATACTGAAATCCTCAAAAACAACGATTTAAACCATTTTACAGCTTAAATAATACATTAATTTTAACAGAATTAATGTAAGTGCTCTTCTAAAACTATGAGCTTCACATTTCTGTCTTTAAACCCACAGAAAATTGGCCCCATTCACTTCCATTGTAAGTCTCTCTCTGTAACCTTGATTTTTACTTTTTTTTAAAGAAAAGAAGGGACAAGTTGAAATTAATTTTTGTGGCAATCAACAATATGCAACGATTGAACTTAATTTGCATTCAATCCAGAATATTCATTTTAAGTATAGGGGGAAAACCAGAGGAGGTTATAACTGCAGGCATTGCTCCAAAAAGGGGCGGTCGCTCCAAACTACCATTGAGGAGTTAGAGAGCCCCTTACCTAACCCTTTCCCTACCCTTAACCTTGAGTGGAAGTGATGCACCCTTTTGGAATTGGTGCAACCCCCTTTTGGAGTAACCACGCCCCCTTTTGGAATAACCCCACATTCTTTTGGAGGTCTAGAGATCTATACCTACTTGGAAAAACCTAAACATCTCAAGTATATTTACGAGTCATTAACACATTATTATATTGAAGTCCAAGGAGGAGACAGAACGTGCTCTTGCAGCCACTGTTCTGCCACTGGAAGTTACTGCAGAGTGCTTGACATTGAGGGAAGGCCGTCGTGGCATGGAGCTGGTCAGTGACCCTGTGGAAGCTGAGCTTAAGAAAGAAGTGGAAGTGATTGATGGAGCACAGCGGATCCTTCAGCAGTGCATTGATCAGGCCTTTGAACACTTGTGGTAAGAGACTAGATTTGATTGTGCCATTAATCGGTTTGAAGCATTCACTAGCAATTATCTTTGTATGTGTTGAATGACAATGAAGGTTAGATAAATTAGATATCACACAAGACTATTTCCTGTTACTTTGATAGATCTCCTCTGTATTTACTAATCTTGGTAGATTTTCTCAGTCGCCTACAGGAAGTACGCCAACAGCTGACCATTGACCTTCAGGATAAAATAGAGGCTCTTGATGTGGACATGTCCTGCTTGTCTCTCACTATACAGTCACCTGAGATCTCCCTGAAACCAAACCCCACTAGGGTGCCCCCGGGGTGAGCTTATGAGCTGTTATATAACACAGATGTGTTTATTCCGGTCTGTTTAAAACAGTCATAGTCCCTTTTAATGTCTAGAGACTATGTTGTAGCCCAAATCTAAGAAGGGACCAGAGATTGGCATCTTGTTTTTGTTATCTGTATTTTTGGAGAGTTGAAATTCAAACACAATTTCAGCTCAAGAATGGATTATATTAAGCCAGTATCTTTAGATAATAGGTTTAAGCCAGCAAGACATGCTAGTAAGAACTAACTGTGTTGTCTTTGGTTGCAGCACCACAACTCCCCAGCAGTGGGAGGACTTCAGTCATTACAATATTACCAGAGCCAAGCAAGAGATGCAAGACTCTATGCAACTCAGAGAGAATAGCAGCATCACAAGAGCACAGGTGCAAAACTCTGTCTATATGATGAAAGATTTAAATTTAGTAGCTAAACAGTCTCAAAATTAAGTATTCCTGACACCTTTAACACGTTGAATGATATTTAGTTAATTAAACAATATTCTTAAGCTATCAATATACCTCTTCACTCTTAGGTGCAGAATGAGTTGGAGGCCCAACGAATGGCCATGGAGTTTGCGCTGCGTAAGCGAACTCATCACCTGGAACAGGCCCATCATGAACTGCAGTGGCAGCTGAAAACTGTGAGGTTTCTTCTTAATCCCCTGCCTCTGTCTTCTTATTTTCCATCTGTCTGATATTTCTGAATAGACAATGAAACATGGGGTGTCTTGCCATAGCATACTTACCTGACTTGAGCTGTTGCACAAAGTAATAACAATGAGCTACAGTTCAAGGTTCTACACAAGGTGCTTGACACAAAATGTACATTTGAAGAGGTGTAGCAATAAGATATACATGGATAGCTATAAACTTGTGGACCCAACTGGACCAATATAAATCCATCATACAGACTCAAAATGAGATTGCTGAGCTGGAGAAGGACATTGCTGGCCTGGAGGATGATATACAGGCCAAGATGGCTCCTCTAAAGTTGGTCCACACCCGCTTGGAGAACAGGATCAAGAGGCCTGGTATGGACCTGTGCCGAGATGAGGTAAATTCTGCATCTTGTTTGTAGAGCTTTGAGGAATGAGGAAATGGCAACTATGCATTGATGTGGGGCTCAGTTCATCTGCAGTGGGGAGATGCAAAAACAAATAATTCAAGTCTTTCAAGTTAATTCATATCACTCAATGGTTGCTTCCATTTGATTATTTTTTTTTGTCTCTGGGTGGTTACACAACATTAAAAAAATGTAAGCCCTTGTAAAAAAATAAATAAATCAATGTGATTTTGAACACAGAAATTCTTCATAGGTGTAATTGTTATTTGTCAGTTGCGTTTTTTTTTAATGTATTTTTGAATAATTTAATTGATCTCACATCATTGCCCTATATATTTATTATATAAACATCTGTTTATAGCTTATTATAACATCTGTTATCTGTTTATATATATATATATATATATATATATATATATATATTAAAGCGTGATATATCTCATTGATTTAACTTATTGTGTGGTTAGACATTTAGACATTTAGATCTGCTGTCTGTGCCATTATTCTGATTGCTGGTCTTGTAACCCATTATGCTCAGGTGCAATTTGGGTTGGTGGAAGAGGCCAAGCAGTTGGACGCTACAATTTTGACATTGAAACAGAAGCTAGTACAGGCCCAGTGAGTCCGCTGTTTTCAATTGTTCATTCGTCTCTTGCTGTCACTCCATTATAGAGGTTGTTTTATACTGTTAAGCTAGTGATATACAATGCAAACACATCACCTTGCCTATGCTGTCACTGGGCAGGCACACTCTGCAGTCTCTGAAGCAGCATGAAGCTCAGATGACGGAGGATCTGTCTCGCAAGCAGGATGCCCTGTCTCTGGAACAGCGCAGCAGTCAGACTCGCCAGCGCCTCACTCTGGTTGGCAACACTGAGAGACTGCCTTCAGCTGTGGTACCACTCACCAATTCTTGTGGCAGACACAAGCTGGATCTAGCATGAGTTGGCTTCCTGATTCTTGTGACTTGGTCTAGTAATTTGGTTCTCAACTGGTAGGTCTGTTCTGTTAAGGTTGTGGACAGCAGAGAAAGACAATGCAAATTATAAAATGCAACTAACCATGTAATCATGCTCAGCTAGATAAGAGAGCATACATTTTTTAAAGAGAGGAGAAAAAGCTCAAAATACATTAAAGGGTTAGTTCATCCAAAAATGAAAATTCTCTCACAATTTACTTACCTTTAAGCCGTCCCAGATTTGTATGACTTTCTTCTTCAGCAGAACCGAAATGAATTAAATGAGTGCCATCAGGCTGCTGGCAGTTTGACAGCCAAAAGGTATATTTAGGCAGCATACAAGTAATCCACATGACTCCAGTCGATCAATGAATGTCTTCTGAAGAAAATCGATAGGTTGGTGTAAGCTTTTAACTTTAAATCAATGCTTCCAGCCAGCACTGGATTTCTGTTTGAAATGACGCATGACGTTCGTTCCTCTGTTGTAAACAAAGTGCGTGCTTCCAACATCTTGCGCGAACGCTCCATTGTGCTTATGTCATGCGACGGTAACGTGATGCATCGACTGCTGGCAGGAAGTGACTTTTAAAAGTTAGTAAAGTTTTATTTATTTATTTTTTACACAAATGTATCGGTTCGGTTCAGAAGAAATTTGACTGGAGTCGTTTTAATTACTTTTATGCTGCCTAAATATGCCTTTTGGACCATCAGACAGCCAGCAGTCTGATGGCTCCCATTTACATGCATTGTATGGACAAACTGAGCTGATATGGGCTTACAAAAATCTTCACATTGGTTCCGCTGAAGAAGGAAAGTCATACACATCATGGATGGCTTAAATGTAAATAAATCATGAGAGAATTTTCATTGGTGACCAAACCCTTTAAATATGGGCCAATAGCATGAAACCACTGAAATTCAGTTTGCACAATAAATCATTTTAGTACTTTGCTGTAAAACCTATTGAGAACCAATGGTCTAGTCTAAACAGATTTAACTTAAGTTGTCTAAAACTAAGTTTACATTCAGTCTAGTATAGTAAAAATAATTGCATTTCCTTGACAGTATTTCCATGTCCAGTTTTATTTCTTACCAGCTCCCAAGATGGACAAAAAAATAAAAATATTTTAAGTGATTTTGATTTGTTTATGTTTTTGGAGCTTGCTCTGTTGAAAATTCCATTTCAAACATTCCTTCGATTATATGAGGTAGAGAGGAGCAATCATTTCAAAAATAAAAACATCATAACATGTTTTAATTGTTGGATAATGATTTATTTTCTTAGCACATAGCATATTGCTCATGGATCATCTGTGTCATATTGTTAAATTGCCTTTTTGTTTTCACAGTCCTTTCCAACAAGGTTGTTAGCCCATCTGTCAACATATTTTATTTTATATGAAAAGGGTCTATTTAGGCTGGACTTTGTCTTTGAGTGGTGAAAGAGATAAAAGTATAGCACACACACACACACACACACACACACACAGTAAATACCATCCATACAAATAACATTAAAACTCACATAAAGACTTCTGCAAACCCAACACCGTGACACAAAACCTACACAAATACACACCAATTGGTGAGTGTTTATGAATCCCCATTGGGAGTTAAGAGCTACACTTCAGGCCTTAATGTCTCTAAATGGGACTGCGAAATCCATGCAAAATAAAAAAAAAGAGAAAGAGGAAGGTATTTCCCAGTGCAGTTAAATGCTTGGCAAATATTACTGCTCTCTAAAAATAGTTTCCAGATAATGAGTAACAGCTAATGATCTCTATTTTTTAATGCTATTATGATGACTTGGAGCTACTCTTTGTAGTCCGTCTACAATGTTTGTGTTTTTTACAGCAGTATAGCTTCATGTAAACATAAAACTCAGTTTGTATGTGCGTGAGGCTTTCTTTTTCTTCTGTATTCAATTTGATTAGTATATTTGAAAGAATACATAGTAATTTGATGTTTTTAGAAGTATTTAGCATTTCTC